>OY292388.1:42283280-42303280 GCA_958496215.1 Verbena officinalis
TTTAGTTTATTTTATTTATTTATTTAGTTTAGTTTAGTATATTTATTTTATTTTAGTTTATTTAGTTTAGTTTAGTTTAGTTTAGGTTTAGTTTATTTATTTTAGTTTAGTTTAGTTTATTTTATGTTTAGTTTTTTTTATTTATTTATTTTTATTTTTAGTTTAGTTTAGTTTAGTTTAGGTTTATTTTATTTTATTTTATTTTATTTATTATTTATTTAGTTTAGTTTATTTAGTTTAGTTTAGGTTTAGTTTAGTTTAGTTTATTTATTTTAGTTTAGTTTATTTAGTTTAGTTTAGTTTATTTAGTTTAGTTTAGTTTATTTTATTTATTTATTTAGTTTATTTATTTAGTTTAGTTTATTTATTTATTTTATTTAGTTTAGTTTAGTTTATTTAGTTTAGTTTAGGTTTAGTTTATTTTTATTTATTTTAGTTTATTTAGTTTATTTTTTTATTTTATTTTATTTAGTTTAGTTTAGTTTATTTATTTTAGTTTAGTTTAGTTTATTTTATTTATTTTTATTTTTATTTATTTATTTATTTTTATTTATTTTATTTATTTAGTTTAGTTTATGTTTAGTTTAGTTTAGTTTAGTTTATTTTTTTTATTTATTTATTTTATTTATTTATTTATTTTATTTATTTTATTTAGTTTAGTTTATTTATTTATTTATTTTTTAGTTTAGTTTATTTTTATTTATTTTATTTAGTTTAGGTTTAGTTTAGTTTATTTTATTTAGTTTATTTTATTTAGTTTAGTTTAGTTTAGTTTATTTTAGTTTAGTTTAGTTTATTTTATTTATTTATTTTTAGTTTATTTTAGTTTATTTAGTTTAGTTTAGTTTATTTATTTATTTTATTTTATTTAGTTTAGTTTAGTTTAGTTTATTTATTTTATTTTAGTTTATTTATTTTATTTTATTTTATTTTTATTTAGTTTAGTTTAGTTTATTTTTATTTTTTTATTTATGTTTAGTTTAGTTTAGTTTAGTTTAGTTTAGTTTATTTTAGTTTATTTATTTTTTTTTAGTTTATTTAGTTTAGTTTATTTAGTTTATTTATTTTTTTATTTATTTATGTTTAGTTTATTTTATTTTTTAGTTTAGTTTAGTTTAGTTTAGTTTATTTATTTATTTTTAGTTTAGTTTAGTTTATTTATTTAGTTTAGTTTATTTATTTTTTATTTAGTTTAGTTTAGGTTTAGTTTAGTTTAGTTTAGTTTAGTTTAGTTTATTTTATTTTATTTATTTATTTAGTTTAGTTTAGTTTATTTATTTATTTATTTTATTTTATTTTATTTAGTTTAGTTTAGTTTAGTTTATTTTAGTTTAGTTTATTTATTTTAGTTTATTTTATTTATTTATTTAGTTTAGTTTATTTAGTTTAGTTTAGTTTAGTTTAGGTTTAGTTTAGTTTATTTATTTAGTTTAGTTTAGTTTAGTTTAGTTTAGTTTAGTTTATTTATTTTATTTAGTTTATTTTAGTTTAGTTTAGGTTTAGTTTTTATTTATTTAGTTTAGTTTATTTAGTTTAGTTTAGTTTATTTATTTTATTTTTTATTTTATTTAGTTTAGTTTAGTTTATTTATTATTTAGTTTAGTTTAGTTTAGTTTAGTTTATTTTTTTAGTTTAGTTTATTTAGTTTATTTTATTTTAGTTTAGTTTAGGTTTAGTTTAGTTTATTTAGTTTAGTTTAGTTTAGGTTTAGTTTAGTTTAGTTTATTTTATTTTTATGTTTATTTAGTTTAGTTTAGTTTTATTTATTTTAGTTTAGTTTAGTTTAGTTTAGTTTAGTTTAGGTTTAGTTTAGGTTTAGTTTAGTTTAGTTTTATTTATTTATTTATTTATTTAGTTTAGTTTAGTTTATTTTTTATTTTAGTTTATTTTAGTTTAGTTTAGTTTAGTTTATTTAGTTTAGTTTAGGTTTATTTATTTATTTTATTTATTTTATTTTAGTTTATTTAGTTTAGTTTAGTTTAGTTTAGTTTAGGTTTAGTTTAGTTTAGTTTAGTTTATTTATTTAGTTTAGGTTTAGTTTAGTTTATTTATTTTTTTATTTAGGTTTAGTTTAGTTTAGTTTAGGTTTAGTTTAGTTTTATTTAGGTTTAGTTTAGTTTATTTATTTAGTTTAGTTTATTTATGTTTATTTAGTTTAGTTTAGTTTAGGTTTAGTTTATTTTATTTATTTATTTATTTATTTTAGTTTATTTATTTAGTTTAGTTTAGTTTAGTTTAGTTTAGTTTAGTTTAGTTTAGTTTAGTTTAGTTTAGTTTAGTTTAGTTTAGTTTTTATTTATTTAGTTTAGTTTAGTTTATTTATTTAGTTTAGTTTATTTTATTTTATTTATTTATTTAGTTTAGTTTAGTTTAGTTTATTTATTTTAGTTTATTTATTTTAGTTTAGTTTAGTTTAGTTTAGTTTAGTTTATTTTATTTATTTTAGTTTAGTTTAGTTTATTTTAGTTTAGTTTAGTTTAGGTTTAGGTTTAGTTTATTTTATTTTAGTTTATTTTATTTTATTTATTTTTATTTTTATTTAGTTTAGTTTATTTTATTTATTTTAGTTTAGTTTAGTTTATTTATTTATTTATTTAGTTTATTTATTTAGTTTAGTTTAGGTTTAGTTTATTTAGTTTAGTTTAGTTTAGTTTAGTTTTATTTATTTAGTTTAGTTTATTTAGTTTATTTTATTTAGTTTAGTTTAGTTTAGTTTAGTTTATTTTTTATTTAGTTTAGTTTAGTTTAGTTTAGTTTAGTTTAGTTTATTTATTTATTTATTTTATTTATTTATTTTATTTATTTTAGTTTATTTAGTTTATTTAGTTTAGTTTAGTTTATTTTTTATTTATTTTTAGTTTAGTTTAGGTTTAGTTTAGTTTAGTTTATTTATTTAGTTTATTTATTTATTTAGTTTATTTTATTATTTATTTTATTTAGTTTATTTTTTATTTTTTTTAGTTTAGTTTAGTTTAGTTTAGTTTATTTTAGTTTAGTTTAGTTTTAGTTTAGTTTATTTATTTTTTATTTTATTTATTTATTTATTTTATTTATTTATGTTTATTTATTTTTATTTATTTATTTTTTATTTAGTTTAGTTTATTTTATTTATTTTATTTAGTTTAGTTTAGTTTAGGTTTAGTTTAGTTTAGTTTAGTTTATTTTATTTATTTAGTTTAGGTTTAGTTTAGTTTAGTTTATTTATTTTATTTTATTTATTTTTTATTTATTTTATTTATTTTAGTTTAGGTTTAGTTTAGTTTAGTTTATTTAGTTTATTTTTTTTATTGTTTATTTATTTATTTTATTTAGTTTAGTTTATTTATTTATTTATTTTAGGGTTTAGGGTTTTTTTTTTTTTTTTTATCGAAACCGGCCGAAAATGGACCGTAGGGTTTTTAGGGAGGCCCCCACCTCATATATAGAATGAAAAAATCAAGTGGGGAAAACCCCAAAGTACATCGTAAGACAGTCAAAATTGGACCATCTAAACTTAACCCTGAAATAAATGACAAGAAGGCAAAACAGGCGCCTAAAAGCAAAAGATCTAAAACAATAAGGCAAATAACAAAAAATAAAATAACTCTCAGGCAAAATTAACAAAAACTTCGGGCAGTCGAACAAAAGAAACCAATTGCACGAGCAGAGGAAATGAAGCTTGAAAAACCACAAAGGCCGCGGGCCGGGCGCGCGGAACGCGTGGACAAGCTCGAGCAGGTGCGACGAGGCCCGGCGGGCAGGCGCGGGAACGCGGCCGAGCGGGTGTGCGAGCTTGCACGCGGGACGCGGCACGCGGGAAGCTGCGGACGGGAGCGCAGCGCGCGGGCGGGCGAGCAGGATCCGCAAGTGCGCGCGCGGGCGCTGCGGGCGAGCGCGCAAGGCGCATCGGGCGGGCGCGCGGAACTCGACCGAGCGGGTGTGCGGGCAGGTAAGATGCGTGCGAGGCAGCAGAGGGCAGGCGCGCGGGCACGCAGAGTCGGCCATGCGCGCGCGGACGCAAGGGGCAGGCGCGCGGGCGCCATGCGCACGGTCGAGGCGAGGAGCATACGCAGCAGCAGCAGACAGGCGCGCTGGGGCACGGACACCGACGTGCGCGCGCGGGCGCCATGCGCGCGGACGATGCGCGAGCGCGCACGCGCAGGGCGCAGGCATTCCGCGCGGACTCGGCAGGCGCGCGCGCAACGCAGGGGAACCCGAGCTTTCAAAAATCGGCACAAACGGATTGTACAATCTCCAAGCAAAAAAACCACCGACCAAGAAAATGAAAAAACCAATCCAGAAGCAAAGGGGCAAAAATTGAAAATGCAAAAGGAATGCAACCCTAACGACTAACCTATAATGCAAAAGAAGGCAAACTAACCTATGTAGACCATCTAACCTAACCAAAAAATGAAGATCATTCACTCTAGGGTGAGTGTTTTTTCCAGCTTTCCCTCTTTTTTCCCCCACTGACTTTTGCATGTGGGTGTCTTTTCCAGGGTTTGCTCTTATTTCCCTCACCAACAAAAAGCAATCAATCGAATTTGAGTAAACCGTCAAGTACATAAGGTTCCCAAGAAGTGGAGCGAGCTCAACACTTATGGAGATGCACCTCACCTCAATCATAATCATCGGTGTGTGCCATTGATGTTTCTCCATACCGCAAGAACCATGTGGTGGAGCGAACTCAACACCCGTGGAGATGCACCGCACCTCAATCACAATCATTGGTGTGTGCCATTGATGTTTCTCCACGAAACGGGCAATATGTACAAAAAATTCCGTCAATTCCCCTAAGTTACCATCTAGCGGAGCAAGCTCAACACTCATGGAGATGCACCTCACCTCAATCAGAATCATCGGTGTGTGCCATTGATGTTTCTCCACGTAACGGACTGTATGTACCGAGAGAACCGTCAAATACCAAAAGTTTAAGTCTGGGAGATAAAGATTCATCCCCACTGAGTTATCCTCAGGATTCCGGACCGCATGTACATAGGCAACCGTCAAAATCATAAAGTTACAGCCTGGGAGATCGAAATCAATCCCGAAGGGGCCCAACGGAGGATAAGGTGCGCCGGCCCAGCATCGGCCAATTGAAGCACAAGCGCTCGAGCGCTGCTCACTCGCGCGACAGGCACTCGGCAGGCATCCGGTAGGCACTCGGCAGGCACTCGGGACGCGCTCGGGAGGCGCTCGGCAGGGGGTCTTGCGCGCGCACTGCGCACTCGGTAGGCGCTCAGCAGGCTCTCGGCGCAGGTACTCGGCAGGCATGGGGCCACGCTGCGCACAAGCACTCGAGAGATGCGCGCACAGACTGCCGAGGGGTAGCGAGTGCGCACGCAGCAGTCCTCCGTTCCGGGATCGCAACACATCACCCCTACAAACACTCAACAAACCATCAAGATTGAAATTGATAAAACCAAAATTCGCCTGGCAACTTATGCAAACCACCATAATATTCGCAATACCCTTATACTTAACTATGTAAATCATATTTAAAACGAAAATAAGGGAGATCAAGCTTATCAACACGGACTAAACCGAGTAACTTCCCCTGAATGTCCTGTGGCTCCAAGAAACCAGTATCGAACTCCGCACAGGCCCGATTGGCCAAGAAGTCGGCTGCGGCATTGCCCTCTCGGAAAATATGTGACCAGCGAATGGTAGCCACATCCATGAAGGCCCGGATTTTCATCAGCAGATGTTGCTTGTCCCAAGAAATTGTGCCACCTTCCTCAATTTGCCTCAGAACCACACTCGAGTCGCTCTCAATCCAAATCTTCTGATACCCGCGGCCGATAGCAATCTGAAGACCCTCCAGGATAGCCGAGAGCTCTGCAAAATTGTTAGATTGAATGCCAAGATAAGAATAATATGCAAAGCACACCTTACCATTGGAATCCCTAGCAATGCCGCCAGCTCCAGCCGAACCTGGATTACCCTTTGAGGCCCCATCAGTGTTGATTTTTATCCAGCCCACGAGAGGCTTGATCCACCGAACAGTGTAAATCTTTTGCACCCGTCTGTAGTGGATGGTAAAGCCGAAGAAACCAGCAACATGCACGCTCCCACGCCAAAGGTTAATAGGCAAAAGCCCACTCTGAAACAGGACGTAGACATGCTGCCAAATTCTTTGGATCACCACACTCACCACAAAACGTTTGTCTCGATATCTGTGGTTGTTACGAGCCTCCCAAATATACCAAAGGACCAGCATTGGGAGAATGCTTCGAATGTTGCCTTTACCCAAGAATTGAACCGAATTGTGCCAATGACTCAGCATAACCGAGACTTGCGTGGTGTTTGGTATTACCAGCCGAAACAATCTCCCGAAAAAATCCCAAATGCGCCGAGCCTTGAAACCAGTCAAGAAAAGATGCGCTACATCCTCCTCTTGCCTACAGCATGCACATTTGGACGCAAATGAGAACCCTTTCGATTTGATTCTGCTATCAACCGAAATCCAGTTGTGCAATAATCTCCATATAAAAATCGAGATGGTAGGTGTAATCTGGGAGCTCCATAGCTTTGCCATTAGGTCCTGCTCCGTCCTTCTTACCCGAATTTCCTCCCAAATAGATTTAATAGAGAATACGCCATTTGACTCCCGTTTCCAAAGCAACTTATCATTGTCGGTGCCAATTGGGACCGCCAATATTTTTTGCACCAAATGATTAGGTAAGACCTCTTTAAGCTTAGAAATGTCCCAGTACCCACTGCTCCAGAAATCCCTAACTCGAAGTGAGGGATAAGAATCCCGAGGCACCAGGTGACGAAGGGGCCTCTCGAGCGACCAATGATCCGACCAGAATGAAATGTCCCCAGTGCCGAGCTGCCAGAAAATGAGTGACTCAGTCTTATCTCTAGCCAAACACATTCTTTTCCAAATTGCCGAGCTATGCACAGTAGCCGACGCTTGAGAGGGATGAATTCCCTTACAGTACCGAGCCCATAAAAATTGGGCCCAGAGAGTGTCCTGCTTCCTGAAGTTCCACCACAGACGATGAGAGAAACAGTCCACCATGTCGGACAGGCGTCTGGCGCCAATTCCACCTTCCTGAACTGGGAAGCAGATGTCCTTCCATTTGCACCAAAGTATCTTACTGTGCTTACCATATTTGCCCCAATAGAAACTATTCATCATGATCTCAATTTTCTTCAGAATACCCTTAGGCGGGTGCAGCACCTGCATCAAGTATAACGGCATTGTGGAAAGAACACTCTTAACTAATGTGAGCCGCCCCCCAGGCGAAAGATGTATTCGTTCCCAACCCATCAGCCTTCCTCGAATTTTGCCAATAAGACCACCAAATAATGATTGTTTTTTATTGCCCGTATACAGCGGGCAGCCCAAGTAAGTCATAGGAAGCGACCCATGCTGGAAACCGGTGGCACTACGGACCGCCTGCACCTTAGAAGGAGAACAATATTTGGAAAGCACAAACGAGCTCTTTTCAGCACTGATCAGCTGTCCAGAAACTCGTTCGTACTCTCCAAGAACTTTGTACACTTTCTTAATCGCAGCCAAATTACCATTACAAAAAACAATCATATCGTCAGCATAAGAAAGATTAGGAATAGGAAATTCAGAATGTTGATCATACCTGACCGAGGGGAAATCAAACACAAGTTTGGCCAATTTCCTAGAGACCCATTCTGCCGCCAGAATGAACAAAGCAGGGGAGATTGAATCACCCTGCCTCAGTCCTCGTGAAGACTGGAAGAAACCTGCAGCCTGCCCATTGACCAGGACCGAAAACCTACAATTGGTCACACAACTCCTCATCATGCTCAGCCAGCACCGATCAAATCCCAATTTTTCCATCATCTTAAATAGAAACGGCCAATGGACCCTATCATAAGCTTTCGCCATATCGAGCTTAATCACCGCCCGCCCTCCTCTAACTTTATCATTCAGCACATGAATGAGCTCCTGGGCGAGCAAGATGTTGTCCGAGATCTGTCTCCCGGGAAGGAAGCCAGACTGTGTCGGCAAGATCAACTTGGGGAGAATCAAGCTCAGCCGCACCGTAAGCAGCTTAGAAATAATTTTGTTCGACACATTGCATAAACTGATCGGTCTATAATCCTTCCAAGTCTTTGGGTTTTCCTTTTTCTGAATAAGAACAATAGTAGTGCAGGTAAATGCCATCGGCATAGGAACTCCCGAGAAGAATTCTCTGACAGCCTGGAAAACATCCCCAGCAATAATCTCCCAACAAGTCTGATAGAAGAGCGAAGTATAACCATCCGGTCCCGCAACAGAATCCGCACATATACTGAAAACCACCTGTTTGACCTCATCTAACGTTGGCATCTGCGTAAGCATGGAAGAGTCCGCAGCAGTAACAATGTTAGGGATGTGGTCAAAGTCCCTATCCTCAAACGAGACATCTTCCCGAGATAGCAGGTGGTGGAAAAACTCAACAGCCGAGTTCTGAATATCCTCTTGTTTCGTAATCTCCATACCACCATCATGAATGCTATGGATTCTATTTCGGACCTTCTTTTTCTTGGTAAGATTGTGGAAGTACCTGGTGTTCCGTTCCCCTTCAACAGCCCATTTACACGCCGACTTTTGCTGCCAAAAATCCTCTTCCATTGCAAGGGTGTGACTGAGCTTCGCACTAGCCTGGTTCATCGCAATCAGATTATCATCCGACGGATCTTCCTCAAATTTCCTCTCGGCCAATTCCACTTCTTTTTCGGCAGATGCTACTCTGTCAAAAATGTTTCCAAAGACCTCCTTATTCCACTTTTTCAAACATGCTCGCAAGCGGACCAATTTGTTTTGTAACCGTCGCATACCCATAGCCTGTTCCTCAAGATTCCAGTTCTGTTGCACCACATCCAGAAACCCATGATGCTTTACCCACATTTTCTGAAATCGAAATGATGAAGGACCTCTATCAAGCGACGCGACGCTCTGAATGAGCATCGGGCAGTGATCCGATTTGTGCTTTGAAAGATTAACCACTTTGAAGTGTGGGATGGCATCCACGAACCCCGAGGATACGAGGACTCTATCCAATCTCTGATGAACCTTTCGAGCATACCAAGTAAAAGTACTACCTTGCGCCCCCGGGTCATAAAGGCCACAAGCCTCTACACAGGAGTTAAAATCCTCCATTTCAGCAATTTTCGGTGGAGGCCCTCCTTTTTTCTCCTCAATGCTCTGCACAATATTGAAGTCGCCACCAACCATCCAAGGTTCAGGGGTGGAAACCGAAGCCAGAAGATCCCACAAATCCTGCCGTTTATGACGTGTGTGGGCTGCATACACAAAACTCATGAAGACATCAGTAGCAACGATGTTTTGTTTAACGCAGACGTGCAAAAGCTGTCTGTCATTAACCAAAACATCTATTTGAATGTCATCATCAAAAAATACCCAAATGTGGTTCGAGCAGTTCGAGACCACATTTTGGTATCCCAGTTTCCGACATATCAAATCAGGTTCTAATTTAATCTTTGGTTCAATAATCACAAAAATCTTAATGTTGTACCGTCTTTTCATGTCTCTGACTGATCGGTGCTTACCATGCTGATCGATCCCCCTACAATTCCAAATGATTGTACTGATCATGGATCCACGGCTGAGGGTGGCATACCAGCATTCACCTGCTGGCTTCTTAGCACCGGAGTAGAGTTGACAATTTGTTCCTGCTTTTTGCGCCTTTGTCGAATTTTCTTCTTAGCGCTTTTGCTTAATTTCTTACTACCATCCTCAGAAACTCCCCCAGCAGTCTTGGATTGCGGTTGAGGGGTTTTTGAAGCTTCAGAATCTGACAGAGGACCAGTAGCCTCGTCCAGCTCATAATCCGAAGTAGTATCTAAAGTGTGAGTAGCCGAGTTATTGGTGGTTTGTCCAATTGACTCCTCGTGTCCCTCATCATCGGCCTGCAAATTAGAAGGAATAGAGTCAATATCAGTAGCTAATTCACAGTTCCCAAGTTCTTTCAAAGTGACAAGATTTGGAAAAAGTGGATTTTTTGTCTCTGTTGCACGAGCACTCGGCGAAGAGATAGCGGGCGCGCGGGCGCTGGCCGGGATCTGCGTATCGGGCGCACGAGCGGCAGGCAGAATCATGTCGGGCGCACGGGCGCCAGCTGGTGCAGTCAAAGGAGTGCGGTCGCTTTGTGGGCCGGCATCGGGCGCGCGGGCGCTGGGCGGGTTTAGGGTTTAGGGTTTAGGGTTTAGGGTTTAGGGTTTAGGGTTTAGGGTTTAGGGGTTAAGGGTTTAGGGTTTAGGGTTTAGGGTTTAGGGTTTAGGGTTTAGGGTTTAGGGTTTAGGGTTTAGGGTTTAGGGTTTAGGGTTTAGGGTTTAGGGTTTAGGGTTTAGGGTTTAGGGTTTAGGGTTTAGGGTTTAGGGTTTAGGGTTTAGGGTTTAGGGTTTAGGGTTTAGGGTTTAAGGGTTTAGGGTTTAGGGTTTAGGGTTTAGGGTTTAGGGTTTAGGGTTTAGGGTTTAGGGTTTAGGGTTTAGGGTTTAGGGTTTAGGGTTTAGGGTTTAGGGTTTAGGGTTTAGGGTTTAGGGTTTAGGGTTTAGGGTTTAGGGTTTAGGGTTTAGGGTTTAGGGTTTAGGGTTTAGGGTTTAGGGTTTAGGGTTTAGGGTTTAGGGTTTAGGGTTTAGGGTTTAGGGTTTAGGGTTTAGGGTTTAGGGTTTAGGGTTTAGGGTTTAGGGTTTAGGGTTTAGGGTTTAGGGTTTAGGGTTTAGGGTTTAGGGTTTAGGGTTTAGGGTTTAGGGTTTAGGGTTTAGGGTTTAGGGTTTAGGGTTTAGGGTTTAGGGTTTAGGGTTTAGGGTTTAGGGTTTAGGGTTTAGGGTTTAGGGTTTAGGGTTTAGGGTTTAGGGTTTAGGGTTTAGGGTTTAGGGTTTAGGGTTTAGGGTTTAGGGTTTAGGGTTTAGGGTTTAGGGTTTAGGGTTTAGGGTTTAGGGTTTAGGGTTTAGGGTTTAGGGTTTAGGGTTTAGGGTTTAGGGTTTAGGGTTTAGGGTTTAGGGTTTAGGGTTTAGGGTTTAGGGTTTAGGGTTTAGGGTTTAGGGTTTAGGGTTTAGGGTTTAGGGTTTAGGGTTTAGGGTTTAGGGTTTAGGGTTTAGGGTTTAGGGTTTAGGGTTTAGGGTTTAGGGTTTAGGGTTTAGGGTTTAGGGTTTAGGGTTTAGGGTTTAGGGTTTAGGGTTTAGGGTTTAGGGTTTAGGGTTTAGGGTTTAGGGTTTAGGGTTTAGGGTTTAGGGTTTAGGGTTTAGGGTTTAGGGTTTAGGGTTTAGGGTTTAGGGTTTAGGGTTTAGGGTTTAGGGTTTAGGGTTTAGGGTTTAGGGTTTAGGGTTTAGGGTTTAGGGTTTAGGGTTTAGGGTTTAGGGTTTAGGGTTTAGGGTTTAGGGTTTAGGGTTTAGGGTTTAGGGTTTAGGGTTTAGGGTTTAGGGTTTAGGGTTTAGGGTTTAGGGTTTAGGGTTTAGGGTTTAGGGTTTAGGGTTTAGGGTTTAGGGTTTAGGGTTTAGGGTTTAGGGTTTAGGGTTTAGGGTTTAGGGTTTAGGGTTTAGGGTTTAGGGTTTAGGGTTTAGGGTTTAGGGTTTAGGGTTTAGGGTTTAGGGTTTAGGGTTTAGGGTTTAGGGTTTAGGGTTTAGGGTTTAGGGTTTAGGGTTTAGGGTTTAGGGTTTAGGGTTTAGGGTTTAGGGTTTAGGGTTTAGGGTTTAGGGTTTAGGGTTTAGGGTTTAGGGTTTAGGGTTTAGGGTTTAGGGTTTAGGGTTTAGGGTTTAGGGTTTAGGGTTTAGGGTTTAGGGTTTAGGGTTTAGGGTTTAGGGTTTAGGGTTTAGGGTTTAGGGTTTAGGGTTTAGGGTTTAGGGTTTAGGGTTTAGGGTTTAGGGTTTAGGGTTTAGGGTTTAGGGTTTAGGGTTTAGGGTTTAGGGTTTAGGGTTTAGGGTTTAGGGTTTAGGGTTTAGGGTTTAGGGTTTAGGGTTTAGGGTTTAGGGTTTAGGGTTTAGGGTTTAGGGTTTAGGGTTTAGGGTTTAGGGTTTAGGGTTTAGGGTTTAGGGTTTAGGGTTTAGGGTTTAGGGTTTAGGGTTTAGGGTTTAGGGTTTAGGGTTTAGGGTTTAGGGTTTAGGGTTTAGGGTTTAGGGTTTAGGGTTTAGGGTTTAGGGTTTAGGGTTTAGGGTTTAGGGTTTAGGGTTTAGGGTTTAGGGTTTAGGGTTTAGGGTTTAGGGTTTAGGGTTTAGGGTTTAGGGTTTAGGGTTTAGGGTTTAGGGTTTAGGGTTTAGGGTTTAGGGTTTAGGGTTTAGGGTTTAGGGTTTAGGGTTTAGGGTTTAGGGTTTAGGGTTTAGGGTTTAGGGTTTAGGGTTTAGGGTTTAGGGTTTAGGGTTTAGGGTTTAGGGTTTAGGGTTTAGGGTTTAGGGTTTAGGGTTTAGGGTTTAGGGTTTAGGGTTTAGGGTTTAGGGTTTAGGGTTTAGGGTTTAGGGTTTAGGGTTTAGGGTTTAGGGTTTAGGGTTTAGGGTTTAGGGTTTAGGGTTTAGGGTTTAGGGTTTAGGGTTTAGGGTTTAGGGTTTAGGGTTTAGGGTTTAGGGTTTAGGGTTTAGGGTTTAGGGTTTAGGGTTTAGGGTTTAGGGTTTAGGGTTTAGGGTTTAGGGTTTAGGGTTTAGGGTTTAGGGTTTAGGGTTTAGGGTTTAGGGTTTAGGGTTTAGGGTTTAGGGTTTAGGGTTTAGGGTTTAGGGTTTAGGGTTTAGGGTTTAGGGTTTAGGGTTTAGGGTTTAGGGTTTAGGGTTTAGGGTTTAGGGTTTAGGGTTTAGGGTTTAGGGTTTAGGGTTTAGGGTTTAGGGTTTAGGGTTTAGGGTTTAGGGTTTAGGGTTTAGGGTTTAGGGTTTAGGGTTTAGGGTTTAGGGTTTAGGGTTTAGGGTTTAGGGTTTAGGGTTTAGGGTTTAGGGTTTAGGGTTTAGGGTTTAGGGTTTAGGGTTTAGGGTTTAGGGTTTAGGGTTTAGGGTTTAGGGTTTAGGGTTTAGGGTTTAGGGTTTAGGGTTTAGGGTTTAGGGTTTAGGGTTTAGGGTTTAGGGTTTAGGGTTTAGGGTTTAGGGTTTAGGGTTTAGGGTTTAGGGTTTAGGGTTTAGGGTTTAGGGTTTAGGGTTTAGGGTTTAGGGTTTAGGGTTTAGGGTTTAGGGTTTAGGGTTTAGGGTTTAGGGTTTAGGGTTTAGGGTTTAGGGTTTAGGGTTTAGGGTTTAGGGTTTAGGGTTTAGGGTTTAGGGTTTAGGGTTTAGGGTTTAGGGTTTAGGGTTTAGGGTTTAGGGTTTAGGGTTTAGGGTTTAGGGTTTAGGGTTTAGGGTTTAGGGTTTAGGGTTTAGGGTTTAGGGTTTAGGGTTTAGGGTTTAGGGTTTAGGGTTTAGGGTTTAGGGTTTAGGGTTTAGGGTTTAGGGTTTAGGGTTTAGGGTTTAGGGTTTAGGGTTTAGGGTTTAGGGTTTAGGGTTTAGGGTTTAGGGTTTAGGGTTTAGGGTTTAGGGTTTAGGGTTTAGGGTTTAGGGTTTAGGGTTTAGGGTTTAGGGTTTAGGGTTTAGGGTTTAGGGTTTAGGGTTTAGGGTTTAGGGTTTAGGGTTTAGGGTTTAGGGTTTAGGGTTTAGGGTTTAGGGTTTAGGGTTTAGGGTTTAGGGTTTAGGGTTTAGGGTTTAGGGTTTAGGGTTTAGGGTTTAGGGTTTAGGGTTTAGGGTTTAGGGTTTAGGGTTTAGGGTTTAGGGTTTAGGGTTTAGGGTTTAGGGTTTAGGGTTTAGGGTTTAGGGTTTAGGGTTTAGGGTTTAGGGTTTAGGGTTTAGGGTTTAGGGTTTAGGGTTTAGGGTTTAGGGTTTAGGGTTTAGGGTTTAGGGTTTAGGGTTTAGGGTTTAGGGTTTAGGGTTTAGGGTTTAGGGTTTAGGGTTTAGGGTTTAGGGTTTAGGGTTTAGGGTTTAGGGTTTAGGGTTTAGGGTTTAGGGTTTAGGGTTTAGGGTTTAGGGTTTAGGGTTTAGGGTTTAGGGTTTAGGGTTTAGGGTTTAGGGTTTAGGGTTTAGGGTTTAGGGTTTAGGGTTTAGGGTTTAGGGTTTAGGGTTTAGGGTTTAGGGTTTAGGGTTTAGGGTTTAGGGTTTAGGGTTTAGGGTTTAGGGTTTAGGGTTTAGGGTTTAGGGTTTAGGGTTTAGGGTTTAGGGTTTAGGGTTTAGGGTTTAGGGTTTAGGGTTTAGGGTTTAGGGTTTAGGGTTTAGGGTTTAGGGTTTAGGGTTTAGGGTTTAGGGTTTAGGGTTTAGGGTTTAGGGTTTAGGGTTTAGGGTTTAGGGTTTAGGGTTTAGGGTTTAGGGTTTAGGGTTTAGGGTTTAGGGTTTAGGGTTTAGGGTTTAGGGTTTAGGGTTTAGGGTTTAGGGTTTAGGGTTTAGGGTTTAGGGTTTAGGGTTTAGGGTTTAGGGTTTAGGGTTTAGGGTTTAGGGTTTAGGGTTTAGGGTTTAGGGTTTAGGGTTTAGGGTTTAGGGTTTAGGGTTTAGGGTTTAGGGTTTAGGGTTTAGGGTTTAGGGTTTAGGGTTTAGGGTTTAGGGTTTAGGGTTTAGGGTTTAGGGTTTAGGGTTTAGGGTTTAGGGTTTAGGGTTTAGGGTTTAGGGTTTAGGGTTTAGGGTTTAGGGTTTAGGGTTTAGGGTTTAGGGTTTAGGGTTTAGGGTTTAGGGTTTAGGGTTTAGGGTTTAGGGTTTAGGGTTTAGGGTTTAGGGTTTAGGGTTTAGGGTTTAGGGTTTAGGGTTTAGGGTTTAGGGTTTAGGGTTTAGGGTTTAGGGTTTAGGGTTTAGGGTTTAGGGTTTAGGGTTTAGGGTTTAGGGTTTAGGGTTTAGGGTTTAGGGTTTAGGGTTTAGGGTTTAGGGTTTAGGGTTTAGGGTTTAGGGTTTAGGGTTTAGGGTTTAGGGTTTAGGGTTTAGGGTTTAGGGTTTAGGGTTTAGGGTTTAGGGTTTAGGGTTTAGGGTTTAGGGTTTAGGGTTTAGGGTTTAGGGTTTAGGGTTTAGGGTTTAGGGTTTAGGGTTTAGGGTTTAGGGTTTAGGGTTTAGGGTTTAGGGTTTAGGGTTTAGGGTTTAGGGTTTAGGGTTTAGGGTTTAGGGTTTAGGGTTTAGGGTTTAGGGTTTAGGGTTTAGGGTTTAGGGTTTAGGGTTTAGGGTTTAGGGTTTAGGGTTTAGGGTTTAGGGTTTAGGGTTTAGGGTTTAGGGTTTAGGGTTTAGGGTTTAGGGTTTAGGGTTTAGGGTTTAGGGTTTAGGGTTTAGGGTTTAGGGTTTAGGGTTTAGGGTTTAGGGTTTAGGGTTTAGGGTTTAGGGTTTAGGGTTTAGGGTTTAGGGTTTAGGGTTTAGGGTTTAGGGTTTAGGGTTTAGGGTTTAGGGTTTAGGGTTTAGGGTTTAGGGTTTAGGGTTTAGGGTTTAGGGTTTAGGGTTTAGGGTTTAGGGTTTAGGGTTTAGGGTTTAGGGTTTAGGGTTTAGGGTTTAGGGTTTAGGGTTTAGGGTTTAGGGTTTAGGGTTTAGGGTTTAGGGTTTAGGGTTTAGGGTTTAGGGTTTAGGGTTTAGGGTTTAGGGTTTAGGGTTTAGGGTTTAGGGTTTAGGGTTTAGGGTTTAGGGTTTAGGGTTTAGGGTTTAGGGTTTAGGGTTTAGGGTTTAGGGTTTAGGGTTTAGGGTTTAGGGTTTAGGGTTTAGGGTTTAGGGTTTAGGGTTTAGGGTTTAGGGTTTAGGGTTTAGGGTTTAGGGTTTAGGGTTTAGGGTTTAGGGTTTAGGGTTTAGGGTTTAGGGTTTAGGGTTTAGGGTTTAGGGTTTAGGGTTTAGGGTTTAGGGTTTAGGGTTTAGGGTTTAGGGTTTAGGGTTTAGGGTTTAGGGTTTAGGGTTTAGGGTTTAGGGTTTAGGGTTTAGGGTTTAGGGTTTAGGGTTTAGGGTTTAGGGTTTAGGGTTTAGGGTTTAGGGTTTAGGGTTTAGGGTTTAGGGTTTAGGGTTTAGGGTTTAGGGTTTAGGGTTTAGGGTTTAGGGTTTAGGGTTTAGGGTTTAGGGTTTAGGGTTTAGGGTTTAGGGTTTAGGGTTTAGGGTTTAGGGTTTAGGGTTTAGGGTTTAGGGTTTAGGGTTTAGGGTTTAGGGTTTAGGGTTTAGGGTTTAGGGTTTAGGGTTTAGGGTTTAGGGTTTAGGGTTTAGGGTTTAGGGTTTAGGGTTTAGGGTTTAGGGTTTAGGGTTTAGGGTTTAGGGTTTAGGGTTTAGGGTTTAGGGTTTAGGGTTTAGGGTTTAGGGTTTAGGGTTTAGGGTTTAGGGTTTAGGGTTTAGGGTTTAGGGTTTAGGGTTTAGGGTTTAGGGTTTAGGGTTTAGGGTTTAGGGTTTAGGGTTTAGGGTTTAGGGTTTAGGGTTTAGGGTTTAGGGTTTAGGGTTTAGGGTTTAGGGTTTAGGGTTTAGGGTTTAGGGTTTAGGGTTTAGGGTTTAGGGTTTAGGGTTTAGGGTTTAGGGTTTAGGGTTTAGGGTTTAGGGTTTAGGGTTTAGGGTTTAGGGTTTAGGGTTTAGGGTTTAGGGTTTAGGGTTTAGGGTTTAGGGTTTAGGGTTTAGGGTTTAGGGTTTAGGGTTTAGGGTTTAGGGTTTAGGGTTTAGGGTTTAGGGTTTAGGGTTTAGGGTTTAGGGTTTAGGGTTTAGGGTTTAGGGTTTAGGGTTTAGGGTTTAGGGTTTAGGGTTTAGGGTTTAGGGTTTAGGGTTTAGGGTTTAGGGTTTAGGGTTTAGGGTTTAGGGTTTAGGGTTTAGGGTTTAGGGTTTAGGGTTTAGGGTTTAGGGTTTAGGGTTTAGGGTTTAGGGTTTAGGGTTTAGGGTTTAGGGTTTAGGGTTTAGGGTTTAGGGTTTAGGGTTTAGGGTTTAGGGTTTAGGGTTTAGGGTTTAGGGTTTAGGGTTTAGGGTTTAGGGTTTAGGGTTTAGGGTTTAGGGTTTAGGGTTTAGGGTTTAGGGTTTAGGGTTTAGGGTTTAGGGTTTAGGGTTTAGGGTTTAGGGTTTAGGGTTTAGGGTTTAGGGTTTAGGGTTTAGGGTTTAGGGTTTAGGGTTTAGGGTTTAGGGTTTAGGGTTTAGGGTTTAGGGTTTAGGGTTTAGGGTTTAGGGTTTAGGGTTTAGGGTTTAGGGTTTAGGGTTTAGGGTTTAGGGTTTAGGGTTTAGGGTTTAGGGTTTAGGGTTTAGGGTTTAGGGTTTAGGGTTTAGGGTTTAGGGTTTAGGGTTTAGGGTTTAGGGTTTAGGGTTTAGGGTTTAGGGTTTAGGGTTTAGGGTTTAGGGTTTAGGGTTTAGGGTTTAGGGTTTAGGGTTTAGGGTTTAGGGTTTAGGGTTTAGGGTTTAGGGTTTAGGGTTTAGGGTTTAGGGTTTAGGGTTTAGGGTTTAGGGTTTAGGGTTTAGGGTTTAGGGTTTAGGGTTTAGGGTTTAGGGTTTAGGGTTTAGGGTTTAGGGTTTAGGGTTTAGGGTTTAGGGTTTAGGGTTTAGGGTTTAGGGTTTAGGGTTTAGGGTTTAGGGTTTAGGGTTTAGGGTTTAGGGTTTAGGGTTTAGGGTTTAGGGTTTAGGGTTTAGGGTTTAGGGTTTAGGGTTTAGGGTTTAGGGTTTAGGGTTTAGGGTTTAGGGTTTAGGGTTTAGGGTTTAGGGTTTAGGGTTTAGGGTTTAGGGTTTAGGGTTTAGGGTTTAGGGTTTAGGGTTTAGGGTTTAGGGTTTAGGGTTTAGGGTTTAGGGTTTAGGGTTTAGGGTTTAGGGTTTAGGGTTTAGGGTTTAGGGTTTAGGGTTTAGGGTTTAGGGTTTAGGGTTTAGGGTTTAGGGTTTAGGGTTTAGGGTTTAGGGTTTAGGGTTTAGGGTTTAGGGTTTAGGGTTTAGGGTTTAGGGTTTAGGGTTTAGGGTTTAGGGTTTAGGGTTTAGGGTTTAGGGTTTAGGGTTTAGGGTTTAGGGTTTAGGGTTTAGGGTTTAGGGTTTAGGGTTTAGGGTTTAGGGTTTAGGGTTTAGGGTTTAGGGTTTAGGGTTTAGGGTTTAGGGTTTAGGGTTTAGGGTTTAGGGTTTAGGGTTTAGGGTTTAGGGTTTAGGGTTTAGGGTTTAGGGTTTAGGGTTTAGGGTTTAGGGTTTAGGGTTTAGGGTTTAGGGTTTAGGGTTTAGGGTTTAGGGTTTAGGGTTTAGGGTTTAGGGTTTAGGGTTTAGGGTTTAGGGTTTAGGGTTTAGGGTTTAGGGTTTAGGGTTTAGGGTTTAGGGTTTAGGGTTTAGGGTTTAGGGTTTAGGGTTTAGGGTTTAGGGTTTAGGGTTTAGGGTTTAGGGTTTAGGGTTTAGGGTTTAGGGTTTAGGGTTTAGGGTTTAGGGTTTAGGGTTTAGGGTTTAGGGTTTAGGGTTTAGGGTTTAGGGTTTAGGGTTTAGGGTTTAGGGTTTAGGGTTTAGGGTTTAGGGTTTAGGGTTTAGGGTTTAGGGTTTAGGGTTTAGGGTTTAGGGTTTAGGGTTTAGGGTTTAGGGTTTAGGGTTTAGGGTTTAGGGTTTAGGGTTTAGGGTTTAGGGTTTAGGGTTTAGGGTTTAGGGTTTAGGGTTTAGGGTTTAGGGTTTAGGGTTTAGGGTTTAGGGTTTAGGGTTTAGGGTTTAGGGTTTAGGGTTTAGGGTTTAGGGTTTAGGGTTTAGGGTTTAGGGTTTAGGGTTTAGGGTTTAGGGTTTAGGGTTTAGGGTTTAGGGTTTAGGGTTTAGGGTTTAGGGTTTAGGGTTTAGGGTTTAGGGTTTAGGGTTTAGGGTTTAGGGTTTAGGGTTTAGGGTTTAGGGTTTAGGGTTTAGGGTTTAGGGTTTAGGGTTTAGGGTTTAGGGTTTAGGGTTTAGGGTTTAGGGTTTAGGGTTTAGGGTTTAGGGTTTAGGGTTTAGGGTTTAGGGTTTAGGGTTTAGGGTTTAGGGTTTAGGGTTTAGGGTTTAGGGTTTAGGGTTTAGGGTTTAGGGTTTAGGGTTTAGGGTTTAGGGTTTAGGGTTTAGGGTTTAGGGTTTAGGGTTTAGGGTTTAGGGTTTAGGGTTTAGGGTTTAGGGTTTAGGGTTTAGGGTTTAGGGTTTAGGGTTTAGGGTTTAGGGTTTAGGGTTTAGGGTTTAGGGTTTAGGGTTTAGGGTTTAGGGTTTAGGGTTTAGGGTTTAGGGTTTAGGGTTTAGGGTTTAGGGTTTAGGGTTTAGGGTTTAGGGTTTAGGGTTTAGGGTTTAGGGTTTAGGGTTTAGGGTTTAGGGTTTAGGGTTTAGGGTTTAGGGTTTAGGGTTTAGGGTTTAGGGTTTAGGGTTTAGGGTTTAGGGTTTAGGGTTTAGGGTTTAGGGTTTAGGGTTTAGGGTTTAGGGTTTAGGGTTTAGGGTTTAGGGTTTAGGGTTTAGGGTTTAGGGTTTAGGGTTTAGGGTTTAGGGTTTAGGGTTTAGGGTTTAGGGTTTAGGGTTTAGGGTTTAGGGTTTAGGGTTTAGGGTTTAGGGTTTAGGGTTTAGGGTTTAGGGTTTAGGGTTTAGGGTTTAGGGTTTAGGGTTTAGGGTTTAGGGTTTAGGGTTTAGGGTTTAGGGTTTAGGGTTTAGGGTTTAGGGTTTAGGGTTTAGGGTTTAGGGTTTAGGGTTTAGGGTTTAGGGTTTAGGGTTTAGGGTTTAGGGTTTAGGGTTTAGGGTTTAGGGTTTAGGGTTTAGGGTTTAGGGTTTAGGGTTTAGGGTTTAGGGTTTAGGGTTTAGGGTTTAGGGTTTAGGGTTTAGGGTTTAGGGTTTAGGGTTTAGGGTTTAGGGTTTAGGGTTTAGGGTTTAGGGTTTAGGGTTTAGGGTTTAGGGTTTAGGGTTTAGGGTTTAGGGTTTAGGGTTTAGGGTTTAGGGTTTAGGGTTTAGGGTTTAGGGTTTAGGGTTTAGGGTTTAGGGTTTAGGGTTTAGGGTTTAGGGTTTAGGGTTTAGGGTTTAGGGTTTAGGGTTTAGGGTTTAGGGTTTAGGGTTTAGGGTTTAGGGTTTAGGGTTTAGGGTTTAGGGTTTAGGGTTTAGGGTTTAGGGTTTAGGGTTTAGGGTTTAGGGTTTAGGGTTTAGGGTTTAGGGTTTAGGGTTTAGGGTTTAGGGTTTAGGGTTTAGGG
>OY292389.1:0-7500 GCA_958496215.1 Verbena officinalis
ACCCTAAACCCTAAACCCTAAACCCTAAACCCTAAACCCTAAACCCTAAACCCTAAACCCTAAACCCTAAACCCTAAACCCTAAACCCTAAACCCTAAACCCTAAACCCTAAACCCTAAACCCTAAACCCTAAACCCTAAACCCTAAACCCTAAACCCTAAACCCTAAACCCTAAACCCTAAACCCTAAACCCTAAACCCTAAACCCTAAACCCTAAACCCTAAACCCTAAACCCTAAACCCTAAACCCTAAACCCTAAACCCTAAACCCTAAACCCTAAACCCTAAACCCTAAACCCTAAACCCTAAACCCTAAACCCTAAACCCTAAACCCTAAACCCTAAACCCTAAACCCTAAACCCTAAACCCTAAACCCTAAACCCTAAACCCTAAACCCTAAACCCTAAACCCTAAACCCTAAACCCTAAACCCTAAACCCTAAACCCTAAACCCTAAACCCTAAACCCTAAACCCTAAACCCTAAACCCTAAACCCTAAACCCTAAACCCTAAACCCTAAACCCTAAACCCTAAACCCTAAACCCTAAACCCTAAACCCTAAACCCTAAACCCTAAACCCTAAACCCTAAACCCTAAACCCTAAACCCTAAACCCTAAACCCTAAACCCTAAACCCTAAACCCTAAACCCTAAACCCTAAACCCTAAACCCTAAACCCTAAACCCTAAACCCTAAACCCTAAACCCTAAACCCTAAACCCTAAACCCTAAACCCTAAACCCTAAACCCTAAACCCTAAACCCTAAACCCTAAACCCTAAACCCTAAACCCTAAACCCTAAACCCTAAACCCTAAACCCTAAACCCTAAACCCTAAACCCTAAACCCTAAACCCTAAACCCTAAACCCTAAACCCTAAACCCTAAACCCTAAACCCTAAACCCTAAACCCTAAACCCTAAACCCTAAACCCTAAACCCTAAACCCTAAACCCTAAACCCTAAACCCTAAACCCTAAACCCTAAACCCTAAACCCTAAACCCTAAACCCTAAACCCTAAACCCTAAACCCTAAACCCTAAACCCTAAACCCTAAACCCTAAACCCTAAACCCTAAACCCTAAACCCTAAACCCTAAACCCTAAACCCTAAACCCTAAACCCTAAACCCTAAACCCTAAACCCTAAACCCTAAACCCTAAACCCTAAACCCTAAACCCTAAACCCTAAACCCTAAACCCTAAACCCTAAACCCTAAACCCTAAACCCTAAACCCTAAACCCTAAACCCTAAACCCTAAACCCTAAACCCTAAACCCTAAACCCTAAACCCTAAACCCTAAACCCTAAACCCTAAACCCTAAACCCTAAACCCTAAACCCTAAACCCTAAACCCTAAACCCTAAACCCTAAACCCTAAACCCTAAACCCTAAACCCTAAACCCTAAACCCTAAACCCTAAACCCTAAACCCTAAACCCTAAACCCTAAACCCTAAACCCTAAACCCTAAACCCTAAACCCTAAACCCTAAACCCTAAACCCTAAACCCTAAACCCTAAACCCTAAACCCTAAACCCTAAACCCTAAACCCTAAACCCTAAACCCTAAACCCTAAACCCTAAACCCTAAACCCTAAACCCTAAACCCTAAACCCTAAACCCTAAACCCTAAACCCTAAACCCTAAACCCTAAACCCTAAACCCTAAACCCTAAACCCTAAACCCTAAACCCTAAACCCTAAACCCTAAACCCTAAACCCTAAACCCTAAACCCTAAACCCTAAACCCTAAACCCTAAACCCTAAACCCTAAACCCTAAACCCTAAACCCTAAACCCTAAACCCTAAACCCTAAACCCTAAACCCTAAACCCTAAACCCTAAACCCTAAACCCTAAACCCTAAACCCTAAACCCTAAACCCTAAACCCTAAACCCTAAACCCTAAACCCTAAACCCTAAACCCTAAACCCTAAACCCTAAACCCTAAACCCTAAACCCTAAACCCTAAACCCTAAACCCTAAACCCTAAACCCTAAACCCTAAACCCTAAACCCTAAACCCTAAACCCTAAACCCTAAACCCTAAACCCTAAACCCTAAACCCTAAACCCTAAACCCTAAACCCTAAACCCTAAACCCTAAACCCTAAACCCTAAACCCTAAACCCTAAACCCTAAACCCTAAACCCTAAACCCTAAACCCTAAACCCTAAACCCTAAACCCTAAACCCTAAACCCTAAACCCTAAACCCTAAACCCTAAACCCTAAACCCTAAACCCTAAACCCTAAACCCTAAACCCTAAACCCTAAACCCTAAACCCTAAACCCTAAACCCTAAACCCTAAACCCTAAACCCTAAACCCTAAACCCTAAACCCTAAACCCTAAACCCTAAACCCTAAACCCTAAACCCTAAACCCTAAACCCTAAACCCTAAACCCTAAACCCTAAACCCTAAACCCTAAACCCTAAACCCTAAACCCTAAACCCTAAACCCTAAACCCTAAACCCTAAACCCTAAACCCTAAACCCTAAACCCTAAACCCTAAACCCTAAACCCTAAACCCTAAACCCTAAACCCTAAACCCTAAACCCTAAACCCTAAACCCTAAACCCTAAACCCTAAACCCTAAACCCTAAACCCTAAACCCTAAACCCTAAACCCTAAACCCTAAACCCTAAACCCTAAACCCTAAACCCTAAACCCTAAACCCTAAACCCTAAACCCTAAACCCTAAACCCTAAACCCTAAACCCTAAACCCTAAACCCTAAACCCTAAACCCTAAACCCTAAACCCTAAACCCTAAACCCTAAACCCTAAACCCTAAACCCTAAACCCTAAACCCTAAACCCTAAACCCTAAACCCTAAACCCTAAACCCTAAACCCTAAACCCTAAACCCTAAACCCTAAACCCTAAACCCTAAACCCTAAACCCTAAACCCTAAACCCTAAACCCTAAACCCTAAACCCTAAACCCTAAACCCTAAACCCTAAACCCTAAACCCTAAACCCTAAACCCTAAACCCTAAACCCTAAACCCTAAACCCTAAACCCTAAACCCTAAACCCTAAACCCTAAACCCTAAACCCTAAACCCTAAACCCTAAACCCTAAACCCTAAACCCTAAACCCTAAACCCTAAACCCTAAACCCTAAACCCTAAACCCTAAACCCTAAACCCTAAACCCTAAACCCTAAACCCTAAACCCTAAACCCTAAACCCTAAACCCTAAACCCTAAACCCTAAACCCTAAACCCTAAACCCTAAACCCTAAACCCTAAACCCTAAACCCTAAACCCTAAACCCTAAACCCTAAACCCTAAACCCTAAACCCTAAACCCTAAACCCTAAACCCTAAACCCTAAACCCTAAACCCTAAACCCTAAACCCTAAACCCTAAACCCTAAACCCTAAACCCTAAACCCTAAACCCTAAACCCTAAACCCTAAACCCTAAACCCTAAACCCTAAACCCTAAACCCTAAACCCTAAACCCTAAACCCTAAACCCTAAACCCTAAACCCTAAACCCTAAACCCTAAACCCTAAACCCTAAACCCTAAACCCTAAACCCTAAACCCTAAACCCTAAACCCTAAACCCTAAACCCTAAACCCTAAACCCTAAACCCTAAACCCTAAACCCTAAACCCTAAACCCTAAACCCTAAACCCTAAACCCTAAACCCTAAACCCTAAACCCTAAACCCTAAACCCTAAACCCTAAACCCTAAACCCTAAACCCTAAACCCTAAACCCTAAACCCTAAACCCTAAACCCTAAACCCTAAACCCTAAACCCTAAACCCTAAACCCTAAACCCTAAACCCTAAACCCTAAACCCTAAACCCTAAACCCTAAACCCTAAACCCTAAACCCTAAACCCTAAACCCTAAACCCTAAACCCTAAACCCTAAACCCTAAACCCTAAACCCTAAACCCTAAACCCTAAACCCTAAACCCTAAACCCTAAACCCTAAACCCTAAACCCTAAACCCTAAACCCTAAACCCTAAACCCTAAACCCTAAACCCTAAACCCTAAACCCTAAACCCTAAACCCTAAACCCTAAACCCTAAACCCTAAACCCTAAACCCTAAACCCTAAACCCTAAACCCTAAACCCTAAACCCTAAACCCTAAACCCTAAACCCTAAACCCTAAACCCTAAACCCTAAACCCTAAACCCTAAACCCTAAACCCTAAACCCTAAACCCTAAACCCTAAACCCTAAACCCTAAACCCTAAACCCTAAACCCTAAACCCTAAACCCTAAACCCTAAACCCTAAACCCTAAACCCTAAACCCTAAACCCTAAACCCTAAACCCTAAACCCTAAACCCTAAACCCTAAACCCTAAACCCTAAACCCTAAACCCTAAACCCTAAACCCTAAACCCTAAACCCTAAACCCTAAACCCTAAACCCTAAACCCTAAACCCTAAACCCTAAACCCTAAACCCTAAACCCTAAACCCTAAACCCTAAACCCTAAACCCTAAACCCTAAACCCTAAACCCTAAACCCTAAACCCTAAACCCTAAACCCTAAACCCTAAACCCTAAACCCTAAACCCTAAACCCTAAACCCTAAACCCTAAACCCTAAACCCTAAACCCTAAACCCTAAACCCTAAACCCTAAACCCTAAACCCTAAACCCTAAACCCTAAACCCTAAACCCTAAACCCTAAACCCTAAACCCTAAACCCTAAACCCTAAACCCTAAACCCTAAACCCTAAACCCTAAACCCTAAACCCTAAACCCTAAACCCTAAACCCTAAACCCTAAACCCTAAACCCTAAACCCTAAACCCTAAACCCTAAACCCTAAACCCTAAACCCTAAACCCTAAACCCTAAACCCTAAACCCTAAACCCTAAACCCTAAACCCTAAACCCTAAACCCTAAACCCTAAACCCTAAACCCTAAACCCTAAACCCTAAACCCTAAACCCTAAACCCTAAACCCTAAACCCTAAACCCTAAACCCTAAACCCTAAACCCTAAACCCTAAACCCTAAACCCTAAACCCTAAACCCTAAACCCTAAACCCTAAACCCTAAACCCTAAACCCTAAACCCTAAACCCTAAACCCTAAACCCTAAACCCTAAACCCTAAACCCTAAACCCTAAACCCTAAACCCTAAACCCTAAACCCTAAACCCTAAACCCTAAACCCTAAACCCTAAACCCTAAACCCTAAACCCTAAACCCTAAACCCTAAACCCTAAACCCTAAACCCTAAACCCTAAACCCTAAACCCTAAACCCTAAACCCTAAACCCTAAACCCTAAACCCTAAACCCTAAACCCTAAACCCTAAACCCTAAACCCTAAACCCTAAACCCTAAACCCTAAACCCTAAACCCTAAACCCTAAACCCTAAACCCTAAACCCTAAACCCTAAACCCTAAACCCTAAACCCTAAACCCTAAACCCTAAACCCTAAACCCTAAACCCTAAACCCTAAACCCTAAACCCTAAACCCTAAACCCTAAACCCTAAACCCTAAACCCTAAACCCTAAACCCTAAACCCTAAACCCTAAACCCTAAACCCTAAACCCTAAACCCTAAACCCTAAACCCTAAACCCTAAACCCTAAACCCTAAACCCTAAACCCTAAACCCTAAACCCTAAACCCTAAACCCTAAACCCTAAACCCTAAACCCTAAACCCTAAACCCTAAACCCTAAACCCTAAACCCTAAACCCTAAACCCTAAACCCTAAACCCTAAACCCTAAACCCTAAACCCTAAACCCTAAACCCTAAACCCTAAACCCTAAACCCTAAACCCTAAACCCTAAACCCTAAACCCTAAACCCTAAACCCTAAACCCTAAACCCTAAACCCTAAACCCTAAACCCTAAACCCTAAACCCTAAACCCTAAACCCTAAACCCTAAACCCTAAACCCTAAACCCTAAACCCTAAACCCTAAACCCTAAACCCTAAACCCTAAACCCTAAACCCTAAACCCTAAACCCTAAACCCTAAACCCTAAACCCTAAACCCTAAACCCTAAACCCTAAACCCTAAACCCTAAACCCTAAACCCTAAACCCTAAACCCTAAACCCTAAACCCTAAACCCTAAACCCTAAACCCTAAACCCTAAACCCTAAACCCTAAACCCTAAACCCTAAACCCTAAACCCTAAACCCTAAACCCTAAACCCTAAACCCTAAACCCTAAACCCTAAACCCTAAACCCTAAACCCTAAACCCTAAACCCTAAACCCTAAACCCTAAACCCTAAACCCTAAACCCTAAACCCTAAACCCTAAACCCTAAACCCTAAACCCTAAACCCTAAACCCTAAACCCTAAACCCTAAACCCTAAACCCTAAACCCTAAACCCTAAACCCTAAACCCTAAACCCTAAACCCTAAACCCTAAACCCTAAACCCTAAACCCTAAACCCTAAACCCTAAACCCTAAACCCTAAACCCTAAACCCTAAACCCTAAACCCTAAACCCTAAACCCTAAACCCTAAACCCTAAACCCTAAACCCTAAACCCTAAACCCTAAACCCTAAACCCTAAACCCTAAACCCTAAACCCTAAACCCTAAACCCTAAACCCTAAACCCTAAACCCTAAACCCTAAACCCTAAACCCTAAACCCTAAACCCTAAACCCTAAACCCTAAACCCTAAACCCTAAACCCTAAACCCTAAACCCTAAACCCTAAACCCTAAACCCTAAACCCTAAACCCTAAACCCTAAACCCTAAACCCTAAACCCTAAACCCTAAACCCTAAACCCTAAACCCTAAACCCTAAACCCTAAACCCTAAACCCTAAACCCTAAACCCTAAACCCTAAACCCTAAACCCTAAACCCTAAACCCTAAACCCTAAACCCTAAACCCTAAACCCTAAACCCTAAACCCTAAACCCTAAACCCTAAACCCTAAACCCTAAACCCTAAACCCTAAACCCTAAACCCTAAACCCTAAACCCTAAACCCTAAACCCTAAACCCTAAACCCTAAACCCTAAACCCTAAACCCTAAACCCTAAACCCTAAACCCTAAACCCTAAACCCTAAACCCTAAACCCTAAACCCTAAACCCTAAACCCTAAACCCTAAACCCTAAACCCTAAACCCTAAACCCTAAACCCTAAACCCTAAACCCTAAACCCTAAACCCTAAACCCTAAACCCTAAACCCTAAACCCTAAACCCTAAACCCTAAACCCTAAACCCTAAACCCTAAACCCTAAACCCTAAACCCTAAACCCTAAACCCTAAACCCTAAACCCTAAACCCTAAACCCTAAACCCTAAACCCTAAACCCTAAACCCTAAACCCTAAACCCTAAACCCTAAACCCTAAACCCTAAACCCTAAACCCTAAACCCTAAACCCTAAACCCTAAACCCTAAACCCTAAACCCTAAACCCTAAACCCTAAACCCTAAACCCTAAACCCTAAACCCTAAACCCTAAACCCTAAACCCTAAACCCTAAACCCTAAACCCTAAACCCTAAACCCTAAACCCTAAACCCTAAACCCTAAACCCTAAACCCTAAACCCTAAACCCTAAACCCTAAACCCTAAACC